>VSMD01062722.1:0-13672 GCA_008750895.1 Mirza zaza | reverse complement strand
AGCTGAGGGCCCAGTGCTGGTTCCCAGAGCCATCGTCAACTTTTCTCCCAGCCTGGCCTCTCTGGGCAGGGACCTGTCAGGTGGGAAGAGAGAAGGACTGTGAGCCTGACAGAGGGGCAAGGAGATTATGCTTGGGGCGGGGTGGTGAACAGGCAGCTCTGGAGCCTCCACCCTGGCTCCAGTCTCTCCACCTGTAAATTGGGGTGATAACGGCCCACATGGAGTTCTGTTGGGTGTTCAATGAGAGCACGTGGAACACGCTTAGCCTGGAGCCCGCACATTGGCTGGTCCTGTTGCTGCTGTTGTCTCGTTAGCCTCTATTAGCACCTGCCCATGCACCCAAGGGCCTGTCTGCTGAGGGAGGGAGTGTGCTATGCCCTAGATATGGACAGGCTCATGTCCTAGTGGGAGAGATGGAAGTATTAATAAGGACGCTTTGATGCACAGGATGCCTGGAAACAGGTCTGTACTAGGTACAGGGGGCCCAGAAGGCTGTGGTCCATTCTGTCAAGACATAGCCAGAGCACCGGAGTGGAGTCTTGTAAGAGGGAGTGTTTGGCAGTCAGACAGGGTGAAAAGGGCATTCCAGGAGGAGGCGTCAGCAGCACAGACTTCAAGATAAGAACAGCCGAGTGCACTGGAGAAAGTGTACACGGGGCAGGGGAGCAGCATCTAATATCCACAGGGCCCATGCACATGAGCTATGTGAGAAGAGCAGGCTGGGTGTGAGGCAATATGGAGTGGTGGAGACTGTGGCCAATTGGAAAGTGCTTTGATGGTTCTAAAGTGAGTAGAACTCGGTTCTGTGCAACTGCTGCTGTGAAGGAAAGCTGGCCTAGTATTGCCAGGTCTTCCAAGTTTTCAAGAGATGCCAGAGACCCAGGATTTCAGGTGGCATCTCCTGACTTTGAAACGCTGGGCCAACACTGGGAAATCCAAGCAAACAGACCTGGGTGCTGCCAGTTTGCAACGTGTGGTTTAGGCCTGAACAGTGGGGCGGGTGGTGGTGGTTGGCACGAGGGGGGGTGAAGCCGTGGATTCCAGACAATGCTCCGTGCAGGCAGCCTGGTCTGACAGTTAGGGCCAGGACCTGTCCAATCCACGCTTGCTCTGCAGATGAGCTGGGGAGTTGGAACTTCATCTGGAAGGCCAGGGGAGACTGTGAGCTTTGGGGCAGAGCCGGGAAATAACGGGAAGTATGTTGTATGACTGTCACCCCACCTGCCGCGTGGAGGCTGGGTTGAGAAGGGAGCTGGGAGACTGGGAGGTGGTCACGATGCTTAACAGGGCCCCAGGCAGGAAGTAATTGTGGCTCCAGCCAAGACTGTGGGGTAGGAGCAGAGGAGGGACCTGAGAGAGGTCAAATCTGTGCAGAGACGGGCTTGGAGAGTATGGGAGAGGGGAGACCAGGGAGCCCGCCCACTCCCTGACCCATGGGGCAACTCAGTGGTGCTTCTCACCAAGGTGGGGAGAGAGGAGTGAGGGTGGGAGGGAGGTGACGACTCTCTCGTGGGCCATGTTAAGTGTAGATGCGTGGGACACCCAAGGGAAGGCGTGCCACCAGGCCCAACACGCAGCTCTCAGGAGAGGGAGGGCTGAAGACACAGAGTGACACCTCTGCCCCACACAGAGAGGGACCCCTCCCTCTCTCCAGGGCCCCTAAGATGTTTGTTCTCTTTGTGGTTGCCCTGTGGTCTGAGAGCCAAGTTTACCTCTTGGGCTTAGATTTGAGTTTTGTTGCTAGAGAGGCTGAGGGGGAAGGTGAGATTGAGACTCAATGCCCGAACAAAGGCCTGTGCACACCTCGCTGTGATGGGCTCCTCCCACCCCTACGGTGACCCAGCAGCTGGGAGAGGGAGGACAGAGGGCAGGGAACACATGGGTTACCCAGGCCCCGCAGTGACCACATCAATACAATCTCATTCCCTGGAGCCAGCCCCTGAGCTCTACTGTTCTGAACTCTTACTCGAACATCCTACCTGCACTTGAGAGGAGAGAGGGTTTGCTGAGCAGACTGGAGGCTTAACAAGGCCCCTTAGGAGAGCAGGCTTTTGGCAGCAGCATTCGCATTCCAACAATGAGTGTACAAATTATAAACGACTCCTTACCTATTGTTAAAGCGGTTTTAGGACTCATCTTCTGTCAAGAATGTCACTGAACATACCAAGGACACTCACAGCAAAGCTGCAATCCTCTTGAATAGAAACGAATTCTATTAGAGAACTAACACGTATCGAGCATCTGCCAAGTGCACCAGGCACCCTGCTAGGCCTTTTAGGGGCGCTGGCTCGAATAAGCCTCTACCCTGGGGCGGGATGGAGTTGGCATTTTCCCACAGAGGAAAGGGAGCCAGGCCAGGGAAGGGGAGCTGCTGGCGCAGGCTCGCTCAGCTCAGCGCCACTGGGGCTGGCTGCAGGTCCAGGCTCTTCCTCACATGCCCTGCAGAGGTTTCTCACTGACTCCGGCTTCTGCCTATCGACCAGTGTGAGGATGGCTGCAACAGAGTGTCACGGGCTCTCGGGAACAGAGGGGAAGCCGGGAAAGGAGGGAGAGGAAGATGAAAAGCCGAGAAAAGAAGGAGGCCCAGTTCAGAGAGAAGAGACATGAAACAGCCCCAGAAGTGGAGGAGGAGGGAGGTTCTGAGGGGTGGGACTGGCTGTGGCCAGGTCAGATCCCAGCTCGGCCACAAGCTCACTTGGGCAAGTCCTTTGCCCACCTGCCGAGGGCGGAGTTGGTGCCCCATACCGGTTTTCCCCAACCTCAGCCATGTGTTTTTTTCCTCTGTATCTGTAAACCACACACGCTATCGCCCAATTGTTCTTGTTTCATCAGTTCACCATTTTACTTACATTATTTTAGAAGAAACTTTATTATGCAAATTAAATGGAAAATAATATTGCTTCACATACATAAGAGCTAACCATCAAAATAAATGGAAAGAAATGAAAAGTAATATGATTAAATTCTACCTCACTGCTGTGGCCTGAGTTCTGCTCTGTCTCTCTAAGAAAGGACAGGGTCAGCGCATGTCAGGGGGTGTCAAAGGCACATTAGCCCTGAGCTGAGTTTTTCTTTCTTAAGAAAGAACAAAAGGGAACAGAAGCTGTTCCCACACTGTTTGGTGCCTCCTAAAATCCCTTCTCTGAGCCCCCTGGTCTGGGGCATGTCTGGGGCATGTCTGTGGAAAGCCAGGCCCAGACATCATCTATACCCCTTCCAGAACTGACAGCCCGGAAGCGTCCAGGGGCGTGAGGACCCCACAGCAGACAGAAAAAGGGCACGGAGAGTGGGTGGGATTACAGAACAGAGCCCCACGTTCTTTTTTTCTTTTTTTGAGACAGAGTCTTACTCTGTTGCCCTGGACAGAGTGCCATGGTGTCAGCCTAGCTCACAGCAACCTCAAACTCCTGGGCTCAACCAATCCTCCTGCCTCAGCCTCCCGAGTAGCTGGGACTACAGACACTCACCACCACACCCGGCTAATGTTTTCTATTTTTAGTGGAAATGGGGTCTCGCCATTGTTCAGGCTGGTCTCAAATTCCAGGCCTTAAGGGATCCTCTTACCTCAGCCTCCCAGAGGGTTAGGATTATAGGCATGAGCCACCACACCCAGCCCAGACCGGCGCACCCTGTGACCACAGGAGTGAGCATTTTTGGGTGCTTTTTCCATTTTGATGGGGATGTGTGCTTACAAGGGGCTTTGACCCAGCACTTCCTCTGCCTCCTGATAGAGCTGCTCAAGCCTCAGTTTCTCCCTGTGCGTGCTCGGGGAGGACATCCCTGAGGCCCCTTCACTGCTTGACTGGGAGTTTGCCCCGGGTCCCCTTCAGGGTGAGGCCACTGGAATCCCTTTAATCCCACATTAATGAGCTATGTGCCCAAGAGCAGGCTTAGTTGGGGGGAAATGAGAAAAATAAGCAAGCTCCCCTATGTCCCCGGCAGGAGAGGGAGGAGGGATGTGGCTGAAAGGAACTCGGGAGATGGCTTCTAATGGGGCCAGAACCCTATGCAACCACGAGCACCCGTCGGCCTCTGTTGGGCTCTGCCTAAGTTTTTGGGTGTGGTCCCCCCTGCAGCTGTCCCTGCCCAGGTGCACGAGCTGTGTGTGTGCGTGATGCCCATGAGCTCTGCCCTCCTTGCCTGCAAGGGGTCTTCCCTGCATGGCCCTGGTCAGCCACTGGCCTTAATGAGGAGCAGGGAGGGTGAGCTGGGAGGGGCCAGACTTATTCTGCATGACCAAGAGCAGACAGAATGTGTTAGATTGAAAAGAACTTAGAGAACTTCTAACTCACTATTACTCCACAACCAGGCATGCAGCTTACGACCTCCACTTTACAGTTGGGGAAACCGAGCCCCAGAGAGGGGCAGGTCTCCCAGTCATGCTGGGGCAGAGCCAGGCCAGACCCCAGGCTCCCTGTCTCGGGCCAGGCCTTCACTCCCTGCATTGCTCCTCTGCTCAGGGGCCTCATGCTTGACATGCTGCTATTGGAGTCTGTCCCAGGGGCCAGCCAGTGGGTATCCCCATTGCTGTGGGCCTAGGACTCAGGGTCTAACTCAACTTGACTCATCTGTGTCAATTCTGAGCATTCCCAGAGTGTCCTGGCTCATGCTGGGCTCTGATCATGGCCTCTGGGGACACTGCTGGAGATTGTGGCCACTTCCCCTGCCCTTTGCCACACTTGGCACACAGTCTCCTCCGTCTTCAGAGGTTCTTAAGAGCCCTTACCTGGGCAGGCCTGCAAGGCCAGGCTGGTGCACACAAGGCTCACAGCACCCATGAGGGGGCTCCCAGATGGCACCCTCTGTGCGTGTGTGCTGCTTTTGTGGGCTCTGAGTGTTTTCAGGTCTTGGAACCTAGGGGTGCTGCTGGCATGCAGGACAAGGGTACTGTACTCAGTTGCTGGGCAATGAGTACAGTACCCAGAAGTCCTGGGACTTCTCAGTCTCGCCCTGCCCCAAACACTCCATTTGGGCTTCCATGTGACATCCATCTATTTTCTATGGTCACCCCCTCATTCCAGCTCATCACCCCTCCCATCCCCAATGCCCTCACATAGCCTTTTGCAGGGAGGGAACAGGTTGGTTTTCTGGGGAGCAAGGCGAGTGTGATACCCAAGTGCCCCCAGGACAGTTGTGTGCAGGCCCCCAGCAGCCCCCTGACCAAGCCAGAGTCTGCACTGCAGGGCAGGGAGAGGCAGGGAGAGGCCAGGAAAGGCTACAGATGCTGATGACTGCCAACCACAGCACCAGCCCTGTCTGGCGTTTGAAACTACAGGCTTGTGAGCAAATCCGCAGCCAACACCTGTAAGGGGAGCCAGTTCCCACTATGAAAGGGCCTTTTGTTCTACCCCCTGGTTCCTGGGTGAACTGTGATTCCACTTTAATTAAATATGCAGTGGCTGGGCCTGAGCAAGCTTCCCTCACTCTCAGCTCCAGTGGTGGGGACAGTGGGGGGACAACATGGGGGAGACAGAGGTCCCGTGTCTGGGCTCCATCCAGCCAGAGAATGGTGAGCAGGAGGTGGGCAAGGAGCTCTGGGGCAGGTGACTGTGTGCGGTCAGCAGCTGGTTAATATTCAGTGCAGAGGAGTTCACCCTGTAGGATGCCAGCTCTCCTCAGGCACCCTGTTAGCAGCACCTCTGGGACACCCTCGGAAAATGAAATCCCAGGGCAGGAGAAAGATACTATCCTTTGTGATTTTATGTAGGCCCAGCAGGGGCTCAGGGTGGTGCTGCTAATGGGAGGTTGTACTGGGGTTGTGGGCCACTTTGGACCCCTGCCAACCCCAGACCCTCTGCCCTCAGATTCCATCTCCTCCACCTGCCACATGCGGGTTTCTTGCACAGAGACACTGCACTGTTGAGCAGGGCGGTGCGGACGGAACTCTGAATTGAGAGGCTGTGGGAGAACTTAGCCCAAGGTACCTGTCCCACCTTCCCCTTGATTCCGTGTCAAGGTTCAAATGTCTCCTTCTCCAAGGAACCCTCCAGAATCCAAGTTATCTCCTGCAACCCCACACAGTCTCTGCTACTCATCACTGGAAAATGATCCTGTTAATTCGTTTGAATTCTTCTGTATCGGCTACCTCCCCCTTGTCGAACGTGAGCTCCACGAGCACAAGGCTTTGTCTGTTTTATTCACTCAGTTCTGGTACCGATTGTGTGCTCAGTGATGGGTGAATGAACACACTTGGGTAAAAAACCTGGGGCAAAGACTCCACCTGAAAAGGTGAACCAATTTCATTCGTGTCGAAGTCCATTGTGAAGTCTGTGATGCTGGAGGTCCCCTGAGCCCCTGTCTGGCTCGGTGCCAGCGCCCGTTCTGGGTAGCATGGGGGGACAGACATGAAGCCAGCACCATGCCTGCCCTCAAGGGGCTCTCAGTCCAGGGGCAGACACAGGAAAGTACAGTTCAGTGGGATAACCACGGAATGCAGGGCTGGGGGGAGTCCAGGCAGGGGAGGGATCTCCCTGGTACAGAGGACAGTCGAGGAGGATGAGCTAGAGTCTGCCTGGGAGGGAAGAGGCCATGGCCAGAGGTGGAGTGCTCAGGAAGATGAGGCCCTTTCTGGGAACCAACAGTGAGAAAAGATGGCAACTTGAGTCAAGCCTAGAGGCAGAGAGGTGGAGGGTATGTGAAGACTGTTCTCTAAGGGGCTTCTAACATTCCACCCAGGCTCCAGACTTTGTCCTAAAGGCAGTAGGGGACCATTGAAGGTAACTTCGCAGGGACAGGAGCCATCAGAGCTGTGTTTTAGAAAGATTCCTCCAGCAGCAACCCAGAGGGTGGATTCAGTGCCTGCCTTCACTCCCCCTAGGGAAATGGAATTCCAACCTGGGCACTGGGTCTCTCTCTGAGGCCACTTGTTCAGGCAGGCCCCGCGGAGGGCCAGAGTGGCAACACAGGGGCAAGTGGGATCACCGACCTCTCATGAGATATGCTTCGCCTGAAGGGGATAAAAGTCTTATTCCATTAGTGGCTGAGAGGGCAGGTACCACATCCACATTCCCTTGGCATGTTCTCCAGGCCTGGGACTGCAGGTCTCACCCCTGTTTGGTTGGTTCTAGAACTAAAAAGCCATCTTGGAAATGCCATCCTCTTAGTTAAATGCATGTTGTGCAATCAACAAACCCTTATTTCCTGGAGACTCTGATTTCTGTTTGTTTGCTCACTTGCTTGTTTATTTTAATCTATTCAACCTGAGAGTCTCCCAGAGCTTGGGCAGGTGAGGGGAGCTGCAGGGACAAAAGCTCAGAGGTGAGAATGGGTCTGGAATAAAGTGAGGAGGTAGTTAAGGATATTTCATTTTAAATCCCTATAGCCTCAGAGTGGGGTTCTCTTTTTCTCAGGAGGGTTAACATTTGGGAGATGTAGAAACCACCCTTCATTGTCTTCATCCCAAACTTTTGTCATTTAAGAACATAAAGTTTGTGACATTAGACTAATGTTTAACATATGTCATCTCTCTTAATCTTTGTAACAGCCCATGAAAGTAAGTACTATAATTACCTCCATGTCACAGGTGAGTAAACTGAGACACAGTGAGTAAACTAAGCCACTTGCTCAAGGTCACAGAGTTTGGTGGCAGAGTAACTGGGATTGCACATAATGCTGGAGATGCAGTGATGTCCAGACCCACAGACTCCCTGTCCTCACAGAACTTAGGTTCTAAACAGGAAAAAGGGAAAATGCACTGCTAAATCAGGTCAATTGTTTCAGGTCTTGGTGAGTGCCAGGGAGGATATGGAGCATGGTGATGTGGTTGAGTGACAAGAGACTACTTAGCTTGGGTGGTCAGGGAGGGCCTCCCTACAAGGGGAGTTTGAGCTGAGAGCTGAGCGACAGGTAGGCAGCTATACAAAGATCTGAGAGGAGAGAATTGCAGGCAGAGGGGACAGAAAGTGCAAAAGTGCAAAGCTGGGAATGAGCTTGGTGGGTTCAAGGAGCAGCAAAGAGGTGGGTGTGGCTGGACCATGGTGCCCAAAGGGGACAGCAGTAGGAGACGAGGTCAGATTGCTTGGAAGAGGTCAGTCCATGTAGAGCCCTGTAGGCTATGGAAAGTAGTTTGAATTTTATTCTGTTAAGCAGGCTGCATTTATGGTGATTAACAAATGATGTTTGAATCCAAGAAAGGTGATAGAGTATGGTCACGTTTACAAAATGTCCAAGCATCTAGTAAACACAATTTTGGTGAATGTAATGGCCTTAATGGAAGGCACTGGGGTCTCTTTAAATGAGTCAGGGCAACTTGGTATAATGATCACCAGGGCTTACGTTTCAGCTCTGAGATTCCCTAGCTGTGTGAGCTTGGGCAGATCATCTACTGTTCTTGAGCCTATGTCTCCTTATCCACACAGCGAGGTAATATTTGATGTACAGGGCTCTTGTGAAGATGGAAAGTTAAAATACTGCAAAGAAGTACCGTATAAACCAATAGGTGGTGTGCAGCTTGAAAAACGTGTTATTCCATTGAGAACTCTCCACAATGGTACACCCTGCTAATTAGGACCTTGGATTGCACCTAAGGGAAGAGAAACCCACTAGAAAGCATTAAAAAAAAAAAGTCTTGAAATATCCCCACTACTCCTGAAGTATCTAAAAACAGGCGACCTCAAACTACGGCCCACGGGCCACATGTGGCCCACTGAGGACATTTATCGGGCCCACTGGGTGTTTTTGCCGCCACTGCCTGACCTGCTTAGCAGCCGACTTGTCCTGGGCCCACAGCGCACATGTGTGGAATGTGCGCCGCACTCTCCAACAGCCCTCCAACAGTCTGAGAGATAGTGAACTGGCCAGCTGTTTAAAAAGTTTGAGGACCCCTGTCTAAGAAGGCTAAGAACCGTATCTAACACCCTGCTTCGTGCCCAGGGAAGCACTAGCACCACTCCTTCCCCAAAAGGCTCCAGACACCTGACAGCTCCCTGTAACTAAAGGCCCACTTACATTGGAAGATGCCAGCCCTTCCATAGTTTCCAGGTTGGGGTAGGGGAGATCAGTCCAGGAGGAGCCTCTAGGAACCTAGGAATGCACTGAGGTCAGCATCCTGGAGCCAGTCAACACGGACTGGTGCTCTCCAGGGTCCTGATCATCCAGGGGTTCCCGGAACTTTGCAATTAGAATAGCTCTGTCTCCAATGCATTGGTCTTAGAATTGATGGTGGTTGCCACATTTGGACTGAGTATAAGTATCTGGGAAAAGAACTGCATTTGAGATCAGGGCAGACTTGATTTTAAATCTACCAGCTGGTGACCGTAACCAGTTAAACCTCCATTTCCTCATTTATAAAACGGGATCATGATACCTATTTCTTTTTGCCTGTGCAGATCTAGGAGCTAAAACATTGAAAGAACCTTGTACAATGCCAAATATAAATCCTCATTAAATAGATGTGTCTCTGCTTAGGCAGCAAACTCTCAGAGTGAAGGAAGTGTGATGTCCACGCCGATAAGACTCTGCCGGGCTCCTACATTCATCATTGTCCCCTGCTCAGTCAGAGAGACCCGCCCAGGCTGGATGTGGGGTGGGGAGGCTCTGGAGATCTGTCCTGTGAGGGCTGCTCAGCCCAGAGAAGAGCAGACCCCATTCCTGGCCCAAGTCTGCAGTGCTGGCCTGCAGTAGCTGGGTCAGGTATGTATTTCATGGCTGAGTTGCTTATGTATGATTGAATGTCACTTTTACAAAGTGGAAGTGTGGAGGCTGGGTGTGGTGGCTCACATCTGTAATCCTAGCACTTTGGGAGGCTGAGGCAGGCGAATCGCTCAAGGTCAGAAGTTTGAAACCAGCCTGAGCAAGAGTGAGACCCCATCTCTACTAAAAATAGAAAGAAATTAATTGGCCAACTAAAAATATATAGAAAAAATTAGCAGGGCATGGTGGGTGGTGCATGCCTGTAGTCCCAGTTACTCGGGAGGCTGAGGCAGGAGGATCACCTGACTCCAGGAGTTTGAGGTTGCTGTAAGCTAGGCTGACATCACACCACTCAAGTTTAGGCAACAGAGTGATGCTCTGTCTCAAAAAAAACAAAACAAAACAAAAATGTGGAAGTGTGTTTTTCACCTGAAATCTATTTTGTCATATGATTGTTGATTTCATCATAAAATTACATATAGGGACCAGGCTGAATGATAAACTGAGGGAAAGATTCTATGCTGTAAAGCAAAGTGAACAAAAGTGCTTGATGAGTTTTACATATGAATAAACCATGTGTAACCACAATCCGGACCAAAATATTGAACATTTTCAGCAGCCCAGAAGATTCTACCATGCTTCCTCCTAGCCAAAAACCTCCCCACTCCCAAAAGTAATGATGATGCTGATGTCCACCCTCATGGATTAGCTGTGCCTGCTCCTAAACTCTGTGTCGGTGGCCCAGTACAACATGTACCTTCTTGTATCTTTTCTGTGTGAGACTCACCCATGTTGTCGCATGCAGCTGTAGTTTGTTCCTTTTCCTTGCTGTGCAGTGTTCCATTCCTTGCAAATGTTACCACTGATGTTTCCATTCCTTCGCTTTGGTCGTTACAAAGTGTGCCATTTTGTGGGGATGTGAGCTTTTTGAAATAAATAGGCTTCATTTATGTAGATTATACAGTTATGTATATTATACAGTTACAGCAAAATTGAACTGTGTGAGAGTCCAGAGCTCCCACATCCCCCTTCCCCCACAAACACACAGCCTCCCCCACTACCCACATCTCCCACCAGAGAGGTACGTTTGTTCCATTCAAGGAACCTGCACTGACACATCATTGTCAGCCACACTGACCCCTGTGTCATTAGGGAATGCCATTGCTACATCCCTGATAACTGTTCTTGCTCTGAACTCTGCTGTGATCCCTGCTTTCTTTTGATTAGTGTTAGTGCGATGCATTTTTCTCCAGCCATTTACTTTTAATTGCATGTGTCTCTGTATTTAAAGTTTCTGTCTCTGTATTTAAGGTTTCTGGTAGACAACCTGCAGTCAGGTCTTGGTTTTTGATGCACTGTTGACAGTCTTTGTCCTATATTTTAACCATTGACATTTAAAGTAATTATTGATAAAGTTGTGTAACAGGGAATGGACTGGAAAGAAAAAACAAAAAAAGATTTTCTCTCTTTAAAACTTTCCCCACTCTTTTTGGAGCTGCAGCCCAGCCTGCATCCCTGAGGCAGGTTAAGTCTTTTGTCAAAACTCCCAGCAGTGCCAGCCCCCCAGGTGGGCAGCTGGGGAGTTCACAGCTCTGCCTTTGCAGACACCGGACAATTAGAATAGTTAACCACAGGAATTGCCTGAAGCTGAGAACTCTCCCTTTAGAAGCTCTGTATTTTGCCTATATGGAGGAAAAATTTGGATTTTGAAAGGATGGTCTGCTTGTTCCTCCCTTTGCTGACAAAGATAATAAATCTCTTTCCACATCCCCAAAAGACTCTTTCTTATTCTTCCAAGTCGGCCTCCTGGACAAGTGCCCAGTTTTCAGTAACAGATTTTGGCGTCTCTGGGTGGGCCCACTGGCTTCCTAGTAGAATCATACCCTGCCACTGCTGTAGGAGGCAGGGAACAGCTCCTTCCCCTTCCTGTGCTCCTCCTTTAACTCTCTCCTCTTCCTCCTCTATGCACAGCACAGGGGGGCCTAAGGCACAGTGGCCACTCCCAGGAGCTCATTAGGAAGGCAGGTCCCAGCCCACCCAGACCTGCTGATCAGAACCTGCTTCTCAACAAGACCCCCAGGGACTTGTATGCACTTTTTAAATCTCAGAGCAATTTGAGTTAATTGAAGTAGAAAATACAGATAAGCAAGAAGAGACATCACCTGCAGCCCCTTTCCTAATTGCTAACTTCACTTTCATTTGCTGTTCTTTCTCCTAAGATTTTTCCCCTATATGCATGCACACAGAACAACTGTTTCTTACAGAAATGTGAGAAAGCTAGAGAGATTTTGTAAACTATGTTCTTCATGCACGTAAATACATTAGGGCATCTCGCCATGTCAGTAAGTACAGGTCTATATCCATTACTCACTCATTATGTGTTGGTTCAACAAATATTAAGTGCTTACCGTGTGCCAGGCACTGTGCTAGAATCTGGGTTTACACTGGGGAATAAAACACTTACAGTGTCGCAGAAATGTGTACAGCTAGCGTTACAGCTCTTGTTACAGCTCTTATTCATTTGACCTTTGACCGGAGAAAGAACCAAGCGGCACACGAAGAGTCGGAAGAATAGCCTTTATTCTTCTACAGCAAGCTCAGCACACCTAGCGCTACAGATGTCCTCCAATGTTCTCCCCTTCTTGCCCCTTCTGCTCCTGCTTTTATACCCTTGGTAGGGCTCAAAAAGCATCCAATCAACTACAAGCTTTAACATCCAATCAACAATAAGCTTTAACATCCAATCAACAACAAGCTTTAACATCCAATCAAAAACAGTGGGATTCAAAAATTACCCAATCAGGATCATGCAAGCAGCATGGCCGGAAACAGGCGGCACGTGGGTATGGGGTCCCGGAGGCACGCGGGGTCCCGGTGGCCTCTCTGCGCTGCGGGCCTGCCCCAGCAGTGTGCCCTCAACTGGCCATGCACAGCACTGGCCTGCAGAGATGCGGAGCTACATGGAGGCAGCAAGCGGCCTCGTCCCGGCACCCAATATTTTCCGCATCAATAGTCCAACTGGGGAAAAAGATAAACCAAGAATCACACTGAACACAGAGCATTGCCAATGTGACAAGGTCCTGGAAGTCCCACGATACTGGGGGATTTGGCCTGGTCAGGGAGGGATCTCCCAGGGCAGCGATGACTGGGCTGGCGCTGGAAGAGTGAGTGGTAGTTACCCACGTGAGGAGGGGCGGGAGAGCCTTCCAGGCAGCAGGCACAGTGCTCAGGGCTGTAGGCTGGAGGGAGGGAGTGCCGCAGAGAGCAAGGGGAGGGGGTGCAGGGGTGGCTGTGTGCACATGCTGTGTGCACTTACCCAACCCCAGTGGCTTGTTCCCAACGTGTCACAAGCAGCACTGAAATGAACATCCTGGTGCAGGCAACTCTGGGCTTACTGACGACTTCCCCAGCACGGCTGCCCGGCTGTGGGCATGGACTTTCCTCTAGGTGGGTCTTGAGAGTCATTGCACCAAAATCCCAACCTGGATTTACTCCCTGCCAACTCTTCCCGGAAGCAGCCACCCCAACTCTGTGCCTGTGTCTGCTCCAGTTCACATCTGAGGCATCAACTCACCAGGGACAGCTGGGGACAGGGACCAAAGCTGTTCTGAGGACAGAAAAGATGAAGGCAGTTGAGGTTCCCTGCTGGTGGGAGGGGAATCCCTCCAATCCTGCGCCTACCTCACTGGGCTTAGGACCCCAGAGATCTCCAACCCATCCCTGCCCTCCCAGAGCTCACTGTCCAGTGTGGAGACAGCCAAGATACACACCAGGGCCAGAGTGGGGACAATCCTGGGCAAGCTAAGACAAGGCCCTACTCTGGTGGAGAGGAGGGGATGATCAGGGAGGACTCCCAGGAAGAGGTGTCCTGGATTGAGGAGGGCTCAGGCATCTTGAAGGAGTAGTAAGAGGGAAAGAGGGCAGTGTCCCAAAAGAGGGAAGAGCACATACAAAGATGAACAGCCAGAGGGCCAGGAACCTTGTGTATGCTGAGTGCAGGGTGGCAGTGGTGGCAGGGAGGGCAAGGCTGAGGTCAGGAGAG